>BSBM01000159.1:18677500-18707500 GCA_027924585.1 Larix kaempferi | reverse complement strand
TATATATTCCAGACGGTAATCCGATTGTCTACGTTTCATCTTCTTTCGCCATATTCCAAAAAGTTGTCTAGATAGCTTTAATATTGCTTTTTGACGTTCAGATTTCTGTTTTTCCACGAGTCCATTGCGGCTAACACGTCATGAGTGGCCAACATTAGCTTGCACCAACCCTTTTATGATTTGTTAGCAAGTTGTGGCATTACCTCTCTTTCATTCATCCCCTTTTATTAGTATTAATAAATTTAAGCACCTTTTGAGAGTATTCATCTCCACTCATTTTTTTCACTCTATTATTTTTAATTATTATCTAATATTCCTTTAATTCTTACATTTTTTCTTGGATTTACCTTTCTTCCACTGAGCATTCAAATTTTCTACTTAACCTTAATGGCTATTTTGCAATACCTTATATATTCATTCTCACCCTTTTATACCTAATGGAGCTTCATTTTAATGTTAATACATAAACTAAAACACAATGGAATTCCAAAAGTAATGACACAAAAATATAAAAACATATAATGAAAAACTTGCCAAAGGTGATATCCATTCCCTTTCAAAGTGCCCATAGTCATGACAATGTTTTCTAATTGTTTTTACTAGAACTAATGTGATAATGATATTGTAGCATTTGCATAATGTCTCCTTATTCTAGCAAGTCTTCAATTTTTTCCATTTCCATACCCATCGACTAGTCTTCAAATTTTTCCATTTCCATACCTATCCAAATTTGACATTGAAATGAAATTAAGTATTAAAACGAAATTTGACATTAAAAGTAAATAGAAAAAAATGTTTCAAGCAGTCGAAAAAATACCAAAAAACTATTTCAAAGGGTGCAAGTACTACATAATCGTCCTTGGATTCTAATACTTATAATCAACAAAACCGTCAACATTTCAACAACGATGGACTTAATCAAAATATGCAAGATCAGATTTATTGAGACGGTCAGTATAATAAAATATGATAAAATAATGTCGGTCGGACGTGTAACAACCATACGTCACATGTACTAAGTCAAAAGCATACCGTTTGGACAGAGAGCTTTGCCATGTGATTTTGGCATATTATATATTTTAATCATTAAAATATATGAAAGAAAGTTAATATTCAATAATTTGTAGGATGTGGTATATGCCAGCAGTGTTGGACATAGTGCTTTGCCATGGTATTTCGGCGTATTATTTAATACTGCGAGCATGAGTGTTTTGAATGTAATTTTGGCATAGTGCTTTGAGTGTTACTTTGGTTTCCTTGCATATTGAATTTAATACCAGCTGGTAGCAGTAGTACTTTGAATGTTATTCTGGTGTGTCATGTATTTAAAATACGGGAAAGAAAGTCAATAAGTATCCGCTCACATTGCTTAATTCATATCCTTTCACATTGATTTGTAACTATGATATTAGATTGAGTACATTGATTTATAACTTTGACTTCAAATTCCTTTTAATTTAATGGTTTTTAAGTGCTTTTGATGGTTTAATTCATTTAAATCAGAATCCAAGATTGAAACCCACTTTTTCACTTCAAATTGCTTTTTAATTTAATGATTTTCAATTGTTATTGATGGGTTATTTGGTTAGGATCAAAATTTACCAACATTTATCAAGATTGAAATCTACTTTTTTTTCAGTGGAAAAATCATCTTTTTGTTATTCCAAAGGAATCAAGGAAAGCTACTAATGCACAAGAAATTTTAACAAACTTCCTCACATATAGTGGATGGTAAGTCTAACAAACCATCATCCCATAAAAACCAAAAAATGTCTCAATGAAATTAAACCCAAATAAATGAAATAAAATCCATTTAACTGAAATCCATTTCTTTATCTATCAAGGTAATCCTATTTATTATTTATTGATGCTTTGAAATCTTCGTCTTTATCTGTCGACGTAATCCTAATTTTTATAAGATTTTCATACTTTGAAATTTTCAAAAATTATCCAGAGGCTCCCAACGTGTATGTAGAGTCATCGACTTGTTTGCGCATGCAATTCGGCGCTGCTTATGCACAACTGTTATAAATAGCCCCTTCCCGGGTATGGAAGGAAACAACAACGTCCATAACTGTTCTGATTGATCACAGTGCGACAGCTAGGGATTGCTTATTAGATCATCTCTGGTTAAAATCTCCTATTTTTCCTTATTTTATCTGTTGTGATTGTTAGAAAAATGGCACCAGCAGTTGCGGAAGTGAGGACTGAGAAATCCGTAGCCGATCTGGGGATTAAGGACTTACGTGCGGAATTGAAGACTGTGAAATCGCTAGCCGATCTGGGGATTAAGGATTTACCTCTTAATTACGTGAAAGACGAGGATGAACGATCATCGGTGGCGTACAATGATTTCAGCAAAGCGGTGCCCGTCATTTCCCTTGCGAATGCAGGAGCCGGAGGAGAAGAGCGCGCACAGCTCATAAAAGAACTCCGAGCGGCGTGTGAAGAGTGGGGAATGTTCCAGATCAAAGATCATGGCGTCCCTACAGAACTCAACTCTCAATTAATGTGTTGTGCCAGGGAGTTCTTTTCGCTTTCGGCAGAAGAGAAGAGGCAGTACGCCATAAAGGCCGGGCAGTTCGTGGGATATGGAAATGGGAGTTTTATCAACGATGATCCGTTGATGGACTGGAGAGAGTTATACGTCGCCTCATGTTCTCCAGCTCGGGACATCCAGAGCTGGCCTGCAAAACCAGTTCAGTTCAGGTAATTATGCAACCTTGCAGTTAGAGCGTTGGAGAATTACTAAAACAAAGTGGTTGAAAGACTTAGCTTTGATGATAAAATAATTAAAAATAAGTGTCACACCTAGATTAAATTTACCTTTCCCGAATAAAAATAAAATTAGATCAAAATTGCTGTCAAGAGACGTTAACCATTATCATAGTATACTTTATTTACTTTCTAATAGATGCTCAAACTGCTATTACTATTATTTTACAGGGAAGCTTTAGCGAAGTACAGCGATGCGATGTTGAAGTTGGCACAAACGCTGCTTGGACTCATCTCAGAATTACTTGGAGTTGAAGCAGAAGCAATCGAGAAAGCCTGCGGAGAGGGGCAACAGAAGGTTCTCTTGAATTACTACCCGACTTGCCCCCGCCCCGATTTAACGTTAGGTCTCAAGAGACATACCGATCCAGGAACTCTTACTATTTTACTGCAAGACAAAGTTGGAGGCCTTCAAGCCACAAAAGACGACGGTAAAACGTGGGTTACAGTGGAACCTATTGATGGAGCGTTCGTCGTAAATCTTGGAGACCAAATGCATGTCAGTAATTATATTTATTGATTTTTGCTTGTAATATAAATTCTGTATGGGCATAAAAGGAAACGTAATCCGCATGTTTATTAAGAACATTCCACGAAAACAGGAATTCAGCTATATTTGAATTCGAACATTGCTAAATTGTTATATTGATGATGCAGGTTCTGAGTAACGGTATTTTGAAGAGCGCGGATCATCAAGCTGTTGTAAATTCGAAGGTTCTGAGGCAATCCATAGCGACATTCTACACCCCCCATCCAGACTCCGTTGTTTATCCTCTGGATGCATTAACGGCGAGTAACGAGAAAAGTGACGGTGGTAGAACATTTGAGCGCTATGTTTACTCGGAATTCTACAAGAGGAAGATGACGAAGCACGTCCTGGACAGGCAGACCAAACTCAGTAAGGGAATTCGTTCAGAACAGCAACCAGAAGTGTAGTCGGGAATAACGACGGCGCTGCTCACGTCTGGAGAGGGCTGGATAGAACTCGCGTATTTGCCGTTGTAATCTGGAAAAGGATAGGTAGCATATATCTCAGTTAGACATGTTGTGCCTGGTGCATACAGTGTTGTTATACTATTTAGTGTGGCTGGTAAACGTAACCGACGTCTATTTTAATATCGAATGTATAAGCAAATTATGTTGGATTGGATTTATATGAAAATTACATAATGTTAATGTAAAATTACATGTTTTTGTTTAGGAGAACTATATTAATATTTTTTGAAGCCAAAAAGATATAACAATGATTTAAAAAGTTATATTTTTTAAAGTGTAAATTATAAAGGATTAAATTTTCGGAGGTGTTTAAATATTTTTTGAAGTGAAAAAATAAAATAAAAATTGAAGTGTCATTTATATTTTAAATGATTGAATGTTTGTTAGAATGATTGGACGTTTGATAGATTTAACATTAAGATAAATTTAGATTTGATAAAATTTATCTAAATATATATGGTTTTTAATGAGCACACAAAAAAAGTAAATTCAAAGACTTTTTCAAAATTAAATAAAGAAGTGAGATATAAAAGATGAGAGCTCCCATGACATAATCCTTATTGTTGTGTAGTCATGTCACACATTGTTATAACTTGCACAAGTCTAGTTACATTGACATGGATCTCATAAGGGATATTTGGGGTGATCATTTTTATTCCTTTTCATAGTTCTATAACATCAATGCATTTTCATAACTTTTATATAAATTGAATGCATTTATGAGTTGAAACCTTTTTCCAAGAACTTTTTGTGAGTGTCGTGGTCATTACTCTTAGGCCAAAGATTTTATCCATGAGGTTTGCTTCATAATCTAGGTCACATGCTCTGGCTCATATGCCTTAGATCTACTATCTAGGACCAAATAACGTGGATTTTAGTAGAAAGCATGTCATGGGAGAAGGGACCTATTACTTTTAGATATTTTGTGTCATGATGTAAGGACTCATTCATAGGCGAAGTGCTTTATAACTTTTATATAAGGCCTAAGTCCATAATTTTTTGCCCTTGATCCATTTCCTGAAAGAGGAGGCTCATTCATGTTATGCCATACATATGAATTGAGCATGTGCATACCTCTTTTTCGCAAAATATATTTTATGGAGGTCATATGTTGTAATTCGATATCCTACGCTTGGATTAAAATACATGGAAGCAATGTTGAGGACCCTATGTTCATCCTCTCAAGATGTCCTAGTCTACGATACATGTCTTTAGTGTTCCAAGCCTTGGAATCATGCTCATATCCCATTTTTGGGCCCAAGTTTTTGCCAATGTGCACTTCTTGTTCCATGAGGCCCTATCCATGGACCACACATATAAAATAAACTTATAGCACCTACAACCTTATTTTTTGGCACCAGGTGATGTCATAGAAGTAGTGAATAGTTCTTAAACATTGATTTCCACCAATGAAGAATCTATGGCCAAGGGTTGTGCCCCTAGTTTGTCAAATCTTATAAATGGGTGTCCATGTCCCTCTCCTTCTTTTAAAGGATTTGTCTCATGGTGTAGGACCCCATTCAAGGCTCATGGGCCTTAGGAGTAGCTTGTTTGTGGTCCATGCCAATGAAATTTAAATTTCATATCATGTCTTGGATAATGAAATCCTTCCTTTGTTGGTCAATCCTTGGAATCAAACCAATATCTAACATATGTGGAAAATATTCCATCTAAAAGACATGTTTCATGGTGTACATCCCCACTCATGGCCTATGTTCCCTATAAATATCTTCTTTAGGGCCTAAACCCCTAGATTCACCTTAAAGGATGTCTTGGATGAGGGAAATCTCAAGAACCACCTGTAATTTTATGTGTATAATAAATGGGTAAATCTTGGTGATCCATTAGAAAAATTGAAGGCTATTTTATCAACAATATATTATACCTATATAATTTTTAACAAATATTCCATTGAATTGCTAAAATTTGTAAATTCTTAGTAAATATTTCATTTAACTATAATTTTTTTTAACTAGTGGAGAATCTTTTGATAAATTATAAAACTATATATATAATAAGAAAATATTTTTATTAAACTTTTATATACTTGTTTTCCATGTTTAAGCTAGAAGTATTAGAGTTTGTGTACACCAAGGTTCTAATGACCAATAGAAGTTCAACATGGCATAGAGTCCCAATTCGACCACTCCATATTTAGTGTAGGGAACCCAAAGTATTAGAGTGTGTGTACCCCAAGGTTATAATGACCAATAGAAGTTCAACATGGCATAGAGTCCCAATTCGACCACTCCATATTTGGTCCATATTTGGTGTAGGGAACCTAATTAGACCAAGTTAAATATTTCTATCAAAATAAAAAATTAAAATTAAAATGGGATTATGTTTTTTCTATTTTAGACTTGATATGAAAATAGATTGCATTTGATAGTGATATGGTAGGGTTAGTGACATAGTATTACTATCTCTACAAGATTAGTGCATGGTCACATGGGATGGAGTTATCTTTATTTTATTGATTTTATTTTATTTTAGAAATGCAATAATTGAAGTTTTTAATATGTTTGATTTTATAAACAATAACTTCTTCCAAATCCAAAGCCATATAATGGCTTGATTATGAAATTTCTTAATTCATATTTATAATCTCAATAAAAAAATTAGTATTCAATGTTAATCGTTCACTTATTTGACTATCCCAATCTTCTTCTAAATTACCTGACAGCTGACAAAACTGAAGAAAATTATCATCCATCTTTGGAGAAGAGATATAAAAATCATCAACAGGGTTAGTAATCTCTTCATTTTCAATTCAGGGTGCCACTGTGTTTCAAGAGTTTCCATAAATGTCATGATGCTGAAAAGGGATTTCCCGCAAAGCCTCTATGATCTCATCCTCCACGAATTCATCATCTCTATAAGCATGTTCCCTTTTGGGATTTTGATCATAGGTTGCAATCGGATTGTCTTCCATAGATGGCTGAAATATGAGTTGTTCTGCTGCAATATTTTTTGCTGGTTTCTCAAGAAAATGATCTACCCAACCAATCTGTTCATACACATCAAGCAATTGAATGGAATGTTTAGACTTGTCATTAATTTCATTGATCTCAAGAAGGAAAACATGATTGCTTTCACAAGGTTCTAGGGAAAACCACTATTAGTCATAGAAGAAGCTATGGTTTGTTGTCCGTCAGAGTACCTATTTCCTATCTCTTCATTCTTATGAGCGTACAACTCCCACAAGGATTCTCTTAACTCACTATCAAGCACATCTTCATCAAAAACATCAATCCCCTCAAGCTTGAAATGGGCATCAAGACTTTCACAAAATATTTTAAATAACTCTGAAGAAGGATCTAGCTGTACTTATACTCTTCACAAAAGGCCAAGTAAAAATCTTGAAAGGAATATATACTAGCATGAGGTAAATTTTCATACCAAACCCTCGCTACCTCTTCTAATGTTTCCATAAACATTTTCATAAAACAATCCTCATGCAATCCAATTTCAAGCTTATGTATGTGCATATGAAATCTAACCAAATGGATAGCAACATCATCTGCTTTTGGATCTTTAAACTTAGGTAAACATGTCTGCCAATCTACTTTAGGAATAGGATTTGGAAAACCAGGGATGTGAGACCTGTTCATGGGAGCATACCTTCTTGACAATGAAACCATCTCGAAACAATGGAGCTAGAAATTCTGACTTAAGAGTGAGTGTAGTAGATTGTGAAACAGTGAAACCCTAGATTTCTTCAATGTGGGGTTGCCATGAGACCTTCAACATCTCACTTATGCTATGTAGTCACCAATCCTCCCAATGGAGTCACCTTCATACTAGAATTTTGATGAGTGGATTCGCTAGGTGAATGGTACAACCTTCTGAATGTCTCATTGTTGTTCATCATCAACAATCAGAGCGGGAAACTTTGTCGTTCTCCCAAGGATGATAAGAAAATCGTTCCCCGGCAATGGTGCCAAATTGTTAACACCTAAATTAACCTCCAAGGTCGTGAAGAGGGCAAGCTGGGGTAACCACTAACCACTTTGGACTAATTCCACTGACCCAGCATAATCAGAGAGGGCTCTCTCTATAAACTCACAGAAAATTGAAAATGATCAACAATTTAACAAATAAAACACATGCTCAGCATTCATTTCTCAAGATAATCATTCAAGCACATCCAGAAGGCTAGACTCCTATAGGACAAATTGTTTAAATTGTTTGGAGAGAAAATCATGAGAGAAACATGGGCAATGGAGTCAAAACAAAAAACATAAATCAAATAACAATGTTGTTGCTAGGAATGTCAAAATAGAGGCAAGGTAGCCACCCATTCATAGTCAAAATGCTGTTGCTTGGTGATAAAGGAAGAAGAGATGAACAGTCCATTGACATGAGCATCTAACAGGGATGAATTCAATGTCAACTTTAGCAGAAATTGGTGGTGGATGCTTGAAATGAAAAGAACAAGGCATAATTTCTATGACTCCCATTCCAATGCTACTCTTATTCAAGCATGAATCAACAAAGATAATGGAATTAAATCACAAGAAGCACATGCACATGAGAAAAACAAGGTACAGACTGTAAGCTAAATCACATAGGAATCTCTGCCATTAAAATCAGCTTCAAACATTGTTGTTCTATTAAGAAAATGCTGCAATATAGAGCAGAGCTCTCCCAAGTCCTCACCCACTTGATTTTCCAACCCCTAACTTCTCTATTACATTGAATTTATAGGTGCCTTGAGCCTCCTGCTCGACTCATTCAAATCTGAAATTGGTTACAAGTCTGAGGGACACATCATCAGGGCATATTTTCCACCTCCATTTCCAAAAACAGAATGTGAGAGATAGGCCTAACTGCTTTCTTACATTTACCAGCACTTTTTACTAAATGATACTTGACTCATACAAAAAGACAAAAATTCCTCCTAGAGCTGCTTGTCCAGGTGGCTGCCCCACTAACTGTCCTCTCCCACTAGCTTCGAACTCCACATTTCTGTTTATCCTTTAAATGCCAAGTGTTACATCACTTAAACTTTAAATTATTTTCCAAGCCTTCCGTGAGTTTCACCCCAAGATATGTAATAGCAGCTACAAAACCTGATTAGGCTCTTCATAGTACCATTTGCAGAACTAGGCCGTGACTAAAAATTGCAAGAATCACCCAGCTTCCATTCTCCCACAATGCCATCCCTTTCCTTTATTTCATCAGACGCCTCACTGCCACCTTTCTCTTCCTGTAAGACTAGCTTTTCCTTCTTTAGCTCTTCAAACGTGCAGGTACGGAAGAAAGTGCTGATGTGGGCTTGGAAAATGCCCTCTTTGAGTCATACTTGGAGATTGATTGGAATGATTGACATTCAGATCTTGGAGAAACGGATGTTTGCACCAGGATAATAGCGAACATTTGACGAGTTGTTACACGTCTTTGCGCATCAGGGTGCAACATAACCTGTGAAAGTTGGTGGAGAAGAGCATCTGGAAAACTCCGATGTACACATGACTGATAAGATACAGGAACTATTATCTAAACAAGAATGACCATTTCCCTTATTGTGGCCCTAGCTTCAACTGGCACAACTGAGACCTTCTCCAATGTTGCGGCCATCATATCAAATACTGGTTCAGGATCTCCACCCCTTTTCATGAGTTCCATTATATATTCTTCAATGGAATTTTAGAGAGACATGTTCCAGCTATCCTCTAGTGGACCCAGAGTCTCCATCGTGGCCAGAAGCCCTTTCTTTAAATGCCATGATAGATCGTTGAAGACTTCCTAGCTGAGATAGCAGCAATTTCGACTATATCAGTTTTCACCTAAGGCTGGCGCATTACATTTTTGTGATCAAGATGTTTGATGAAGACAAAGAAGAGAAAACTGTCATTTCCTATATCCTGCAATAAGTATGACATGTCGCGAAGAACAAAAACAACCAATCCATTCTCAGGAGACCAATGCCTCCCCATGTCAAAGTATTGAAATATTGGTTCTAAAACACATCATATAGTAGTGGTTTCTTTGGTCAATCGCTCCATACTTTGGATACAGATTTGAGCCCACATCTTAGGTGTGTCCTCCTCTTCCATTGATATGAAAATATTATAGGTGTTAACACCCATGTCTCGAGCTCTACGAGCTCCACAATATGCAGTTGGTGACCAAAGCTCACGCCAGAATTGTGTGTAGGTGTTATGATGGACATACGACGAGTCCTATCCCAAGGGATTTTGTTTGAGGATCCCACACTGGAACCCTAATTCCTCCTCCTTTATCGAATGAAAACACCACACGATTTGGCGCCACTGAGTATGGATATGAAAGAGACGAGATACCCCCATGCGAGGAACAACACTGAGATAGACTTGACAAACCTGAGCAATTAACAACGGCACCCAAAAACCTGTAATGTTCAAATATACACTGCGCGGCCAGCATATCATGAAGAAGGACGAAAAACCATCTCTATCAATCATCTGCTTTAGTGTAATCGTCTCCCGGATGAATTTTGTCTGACCCAGCGTAGTTTGGCTACGCTTCTTCCTCAGCTACAGAAACTGGCAGCAGTATCAAATCCTGGATGTAAAATGCCAAATCTGGACGAAGGGGAGGGAAATCATGAATACAAGAGTGCTGAAAAACCATATTAGAGAAGATGATCGATTTTCTTTGCTTATTCAGACTCCCGATGTTGCAGCAACCTTCCCGGCTCTTGAACAAATGGCGTTAGGGTTTCCAGAGCTGGACATCGGTCATATAAAAAACAAATCGCTAAAAATGGGACCACTTCCCTTTATAACCTCACAAGCAACTTTTTTATTGCTAAAAACAAGATGGTATTGCATGGGCTTCAAGTCGTTTCTAATACCACTTTATGCACATGCGATGCATCTAGAGAATGACATGTTGGCTAACGGATTTCATAGCGCAACCTGCCTCCTTTCTTATCCCTTGAGGACTTTGGTGATGCGATATCAAAACGAACCATTGATCTCCCATCTCCAATTCGCTCCTCTCTTATGAATTTTCAAATCTATCACCAGAATATCGGTTGCTCCATTTCGTTCTTACTAAGTGTTTCTTTCAGGGACGAAGGTAGATGATGCCGCTGCATAGGAGTCACCTGCATCTCCCATTACCAGGACGACATCAAGTTTCTTTGTAAACTGGCCCTTAGACACATGGCTTGACACTCTTCTTTAATCTTGACGCTGACACTTTTTGAAACAGATGCAAGGTTTCATTTTTATTTCAGAGATTTTACCCCATATTGATGAGTTTGAAAATGCCCTTCATTATTGCACTTACGATTGCATAAAGCCATATTTCTTGTTTTAATGACTCAATCGTGTCGCCTAAATGCTGCCTCGTGTCGATTGTGGCAGAACGCGTGGGACCCTTCACCGTGTGACTTGGATTTTAGCATCAAAACGCTGGATTGAATATTCGCTCATCGCTTACATTTTCATTTTTAATCCTGGGGGACTTATCCCACATGCAAGGCAAAAAGACTCCATTAACTCTTTATATATCCAATGGCTTCAAACATTTACCAAGTAACAAATGAAAGGGAAGCTCTAGGCCTTGGCGCTTGGAGGATGGGTGATGTGTGGTGCCCCTTTGGCTCTGCCCTCGGTACCTTGGTAGGCTCTTGGTGCTGAGCACATGGGATGATCCCATTAACCTTTTGCTCCAACCATTATTAAAATTTGGACCCAAACCCGACATGAAAATAAATCTTCGCCCCATAAAGCTTTAACTTTGGCCATATTATAAAAATCAAATGCTTTCTCCTACCATTATTAAAATTTGGACCCAAACCCGACATGAAAATAAATCTTCGCCCCATAAAGCTTTAACTTTGGCCATATTATAAAAATCAAATGCTTTCTCCTGCTCCAACCATTATTAAAATTTGGACCCAAACCCGACATGAAAATAAATCTTTGCCTCATAAAGCTTTAACTTTGGCCATATTATAAAAATCAAATGCTTTCTCCATAAAGTTCTGGCTTAGGATAAATTATAAATTTAAAAAATCTTCTAGGTCCCTCATAAAAACATAAAGGCTTAGTTCACAAACACATAGAGCTAATCATAGGCTTACAAGACCAATTTTTCATTTTTATGAAGCTTTCCTTCCCTCTTTTTTCTCAAACAATCTAGCTTTTGTAACCTTTGTGTCTACACCCGAGGAAAAATGCTTCTTTTCGACCAATATTGAAACCCCTACCATGAAAAAAATGCTCTATTTTGCATTGCCAATGCTACCTCAAGAAAATTAATCATAAAAATTTATGGAGTGCTAACACTTTCCTCTTTCTTTGGGGATTCTTTGATTTCATCTCCTCCAGTCTCCTCCTGATAGGAATCACACACTCAGAAATCCTCATGCCAAACTCTTATAAATAAAATTAATTAAAAACAACCTTTTTCATTTACAAAATTTGTTCAATCAATAGAGGCAATTATGTAATCAATTTAAAAGGCAGACGACTTCCTTTACAAAGAAGGTTATTTTGCCACCAATTAAAACCCACTCTAATACCTAATCACCTTTTATGAAAGATCTTTGTCCCAAAGTTTTAATCAAAAGCACAAAACATTTATTAGGTCTTATTATATAAATAATATAGAAATTAAGATGCTTAATACATTAGCTTTCATCCCTTAGAAAGCATACCAGAAGAGAAAATAGAATACTTAGATATAGACCTGCATGTCTGAAATCCATAATGTGAGGTTATTGTTAGAAAAACAGGATCGCAGAGCAATAACAATAAACAGAAATGCAAACATAATCACACACACATTACAAGAGAGACACAGATATATCGTGGTTCACCCCAACTTAGGCTACATCCACACTGAATTTGCTAGTCCTTATTATTATTACCATCCAGCAAGGTGAAGGGATACAACTTGTAGCACAACCATTGCACTTCCTCTTCACTGTTTCACAGTCTCTCTCCTGATCTTAGAGATCTTTACAATGCATAAAACCTAATACATCAACCCTAGCCGTATTACAATGTCTTTCTTTTATAGGGAAAATACAATGGGAAAAATACCACGGGATACCCAAAACCATGGGCTCGCAAAACAGTTGGAGAAAACAACCCCAAAATGCAGAATGGGTGTATAGTCCTCTAGGGTGCACGGCTAAGATAATATCATCTATGAGACCGGAAGATTTGGCTCCACAACCAACAATCTCCCACTTGGAGATTGATCGCAACAACTCCACCACTGCTGCACTTGCTGGACTTGGACTTCTCAACTTTATCCTCTTCACCTTCATGATAGAAGGCCAACTGAAACCGAGCAGAAACTCAGTTTCTCTCTGATCACTACCTTTGTGAACATGTCTGCAGGATTCTGGTTAGTATGTATCTTTTCCAGCTTCAACAGTTCATCTACCATAATAGAGCGTATGAAATGGTACTTGAGCTGTATATGTTTAGTCCTGGAATGGAATGCTAAGTTCTTTTTAAGAGGAATGGCACTCTGGCTGTCACTATACCACCTGCTATCCTTCTGCTTCTTACCCACTTCCTCCATAAACCACTACAACCAAATCATCTCTTTACTAGCCTCTGTAACTGCAACATACTCTACTTTCGTTGTTGAAAGTGCAACAACCTTCTGCAGTTTTGAAATCCAGCTTACTGTTGTTCCACCTACAGTAAACACATACCCTGTGGTGCTCCTCCTACTATCCTTATCATTTGCCATATCTGCATCAACATATCCCTATAGAACAGTGTCTGAACCTCAAAAACATAATGCCTGAGTGGTGGTACCTCTCAAATAACTGAGAATCCACTGTACTTCCCTCCAATGTTCTTTACCTGGATTGTTCATATATCTGCTGACAACTCCCACTGCATGTGCAATATTTGGTCGTGTGCACACCATGGCATACATCAAGCTACCAACTCCTAATTGATAGGGAATCTTGGACATGTAATCTGTCTCTTCCTGTGTCTTGGGACACATTTCCTTACTTAGAATGAAATGGCTGGCCAAAGGTGTACTAACTGGTTTTGCATTCTGCATTTTGAACCTCTCCAACACCTTTTGTATGTACTCATCCTGAGACAATGTCAATTTGCGATTTTTCCTATCTCTTGTTATTCTCATACCAATGATTTGCTTTGCAACACCCAAATCATTTATCGCAAATGAAATAGATAGCTTGCTTTTGAGTACATTTATATCCTGCATGCTAGACCCTACAACAAACATGTCATCCACATACAATAACAAGATAATATATCTTTAATTATCTAGCTTCTTGAAATAAACATAGTGGTCAGAATGACATCTACTATAACCTTGTTCTGTCATAAACCTGTCAAATTTTAAATACCACCGCCTTAGAGCTTGCTTCAAGCCATACAAACTCTTTTTCAACCTACATACCAAGTTCTCCTTACCTTTGACCTCATACCCTTGTGTCTACTGCATATATATCTCTTCCTCGAAATCCCCATGGAGAAAGGTTGTTTTTACATCTAATTGTTCAAGATGCAAATCTTCTACCACCACTAGACTTAAGATAGTCCTAATTGAAGTCATCTTAACAATAGGAGAAAATATTTCATCAAAATCAATACCTTTCTTCTGTGCAAACCCCTTTACAACAAGTCTGGCCTTGTACCGCTTCTTACCTCCTTCTTCTTCCTTCAACCTGTAAATCCATTTGTTCTGCAATGCTCTTTTACTAGCAGGAAACTGAACTCGATCCCATGTCTGGTTTTCTACCAATGAGTCCATCTCCTCATTCATGCCTTACTCCCACTTCTTTCTAGTTTCCACCTGCATTGCTTCTTCATAACATTCTGGTTCACCAGCATCAGTCATCAACAAATAATACATTGAAGGAGAGTATCGTTCAGGGAGTCTACTCAACCTGGTAGATCTTCTGGTAGTTGTAGGAGTTTCAGGTACTTGCTATTGTTCCTGATTTTCTGGCACCTTTGGAATTTCCTCAAGTACTGTGTACTCTGTGGTTTCCTTTTCCTATTTCCTTCCCTGCAACTAATCTTTATACATGACCTTTTCATTGAATATGACATCTCTACTTCTAATGATTTTGTGATTTTCATAATCCCATAAACGATAACCAAAATCATCAACCCCATATCCAATAAAGGTACATTTCTTCGATTTAGCTTCAAGCTTTGTTCTATTTTCTTTATCAATATGGACAAACGCTTCACAACCAAACATTATCAGAAATGAGTAGTTTACGTTTTTATCTGTCCATGCCTCCTCTGGAATACCACCATCCAAAGCACTGAAAGGTCCTCTATTTATTAAATAAACAACAGTATTTACAGCATCCGCTCAAAACTGTAAGGGCAACCCTACATCCAGTCTCATACACCTTGCACACTCCATGATCATTCTGTTCATCCTTTCTGACACACCATTTTCTTGTGGCATTCCTGGGATTGTCTTCTCTCTACGAATCCAATGGTATGAACAGTAACTATAAAAATCCTTTCCATAGTACTCACCTCCATTGTCAGATCTGAGACACTTCAACCTTTTTCCTGTCTCATTCTCAACCAATGCTTTACACTTCTTAAAAGTAGCAAAAACATCACATTTCTATCTAATGCAATAAACCCAAGTTTTTCTAGTTTCATCATCAATAAATGTAACATAATAATGAGAGCCACCAAGATATTATACCTGAGCCGGTCCCCATACATCTGTATGCACTAGCTCTAACTTTTCATTCTTCTTCTGTTTCCCAACCCTGAGAAATATGACTCTCTTCTGTTTTCCATAAACACAATTTTCACAGTATTCCAAACTTACATGCTTCAAATGTGGCAGCGACTTCCTTGAGTGGAGAATCTGCATCCCCTTCTCACTCATGTGGCCAAGCCTATGATGCCACAATGTTGTATTTGTTCCTTTGGAAGCTAAAGAGATAGAATGTTCAGTATTATGAGGACATAAATACAACATACCTATTCTGTCTCCTTTTTCTATCACCATTGATCCTTTAGTGATCTTCCACCACATTTCTCCAAATGTAGATAGATAGCCGCCATCTCCCATCTGCCCTGTTGAGATCAAATTTCTTTTCATAGCAGGAATATTCCTAACATCTTTAACAACCAATCAGTTCCATTCTTAACTTTTATCCATACCTTACCCATTCCAACAATTTTACATGTCTCGTCATCACCCAATAAAACATGTCCAAAATCACCTATAACATAATCATGAAAATATTTCCTACGGGGTGCAGCATGACATGAAGCCCCTGAATCTACTACCCAATAATCACTTGTATTATCTAATGCAAGAATCAAAGCATCTTGTAACACATCACCTACTACATTTGTTTCCTGGGTAGTTTCCTTCTGTGCATCTCCTTTCTTCTTTAGAGATCAACAGTCTTTTTTTAGATGTCCTTTCTTTCCACTGTTTCACCACTCTATCTTTCCTAGTCTAGACTTGGATCTGCCCATTTTAGACTTTCCACAATTACCTTGGCTCTTTCCTCTCTCCTTTTCTCTTCCCCTGGTCTCTATGGTCAACGCGTTACCTGATGTCTCACCTGTTTTTTTTCTTCGCATTTCCTCGCTAAAAATAACACCAATAACATCATCAAATTTCAAGGTGTTTGAACTAGATACAGAGTTACTTATAGCCATGACCAAGCTATTCCAGCTTTCTGGCAATGAACACAAGATTAGAAGAGCCCTAACCTCATCATCAAATTTCACACTTACAAAACTTAGTTGATTGGTAACAATATTAAACTCCTTTAAATGATCAGTAACAGATCCACCTTCAGACATCTTCATATTAAATAAACCCTTCATTAGAAATACCTTGTTGGAGGCCGAGGGTTTTTCATACAGCTTACCCAGTGCGTTCATCAAACCCTCCATTTTCATTTCTTTTGAGATATTGGAAGCCACCGACGAAGCCAGGATCAACCATATTGTTCCCAGAGCCTTTCTGTCAAGAACCTCCCATTCTTGTTCCTTCATAGTTGCTGGCTGCTTTGCTCTTCCTCCCAACGGTAGGAATAGATCCTTCTGGTATAGATAGTCCTCCATTTGCATATTCCATAACTGGAAGTTTTGGCCGTTAAACTTCTCGACCTTAAACTTTCCTTCTTCTGCCATTGCTCCCAATCGAACCAGAAACCCTAGCTTCCTGCGGGTTTATCTACCAAATAGACCTTTGGCTCTGATACCAATTGTTAGAAAAACAGGATCGCAGAGCAATAACAATAAACATAAATGCAAATATAATCACACACACATTACAAGAGAGACACAGATATATCATGGTTCACCCCAACTTGGGCTATGTCCACACTGAATTTACCAGTCCTTATTATTATTACCATCCAGTAAGGTGAAGGGATACAACTTGCAGCACAGCCGTTGCACTTCCTCTTCACTGTCTCACAGTCTCTCTCCTAATCTTAGAGATCTTTACAATGCATAAAACTTAATACATCAACCCTAGCTGTATTACAATGTCTTTCTTTTATAGGGAAAATACAATGGGAAAAATACCACGGGATACCAAAAAACATGGGCCCGCAAAACTGCTGGCGAAAACAGCCCCAAATTTTTTTTCTCGGGGGCATTGGCCTCAAACCCCCATTTCTTGCGGCCACTACCCCCGTTCATGAGGGCTCCACCCCTGCACCCTTGTGACTTCGGGTCGTTGCCCCCGAACCCATAAAAATGCAGAATCGGTGTACAGTCCTCCGGGGTGCACAACTGAGACAAGATCATCTATGAGACTGGAAGATCTGGCTCCACAACCAACAGTTATCACAAATCAATTGTATGATCATAGTGCTATCCTTGTAAGATTCTTCACCTAATGTATCAAGCTTTGCAATTTCCTCATCAAAGGCTTGCATAATAAAAAATATGATTTTACTGGTTAGACATAATTTCCATACATACATAGGTGTGTTCAGATCCCAATTGAAAGACACAAATAATAGGGAAGAATTTATAAAGCATCTGCTTGGAAAGCACATAGGCACGATCTAGTGAGTTCAAAATTTCATAATAGAATACCTAAAAATTTAGGGCCAGTCCAAGTATGATAGGGTGTGTTGGAGCCAACTCTGCAATTGCAATGTCCTGTACAGATGAAAACATGAAAATATCCAAGATTATACACCGAGTTCAATCTTTCTTGAAAAGTTCCAATTGACTAATCAAAACCTAAGAGTAAAATAGGCATATCCATCAATATCACATTCTTTTAATTATAAACACAAATATAGAGAAGGGTATGAAGCAAAATACCTTGGATTCGTTGTATGCAAGCAATGTGCTTTTAGCAGCTTCCTTCCTTTCAGCACCTGTTTTAAATTCTTTAATACATTGATGGTAATCACCGTTCATATTAAGGTAGAACACCTTGGACTCACCGGATGTGGATGAAGGCATAAGATGTGTGTCCAGAAGGCGTAGAAAATCATCGCAAATATTACTGAGCTCAGACTCAACATTGCCTCTGTAATAGCTTATCATAGTAACATGCTCTTCATTTGCCCCATTCTCTTCCTTCTTTTCAATGGAAGAAATTATCCTCCAAGAAGCCCTGCGAGCTCCAATTACATTGTTATAAGCCATTGACAACAAATTCCTTTCCTCGATAGTTAGTTCTTCCACATCTACTATCTTTCCAATATTTGGAGTATTCGGCATGGTGGGTTCATATGTGGGATTGGACTTATCTTGGAATGAAACAACAATTGGATACCAAGAAGGGAAACAAAGAGCAGTTGGAATGGGAGAAATGGTATCTGGACTAGATCATAATTCTCATCCATTAAACATTAGTTCACATGGAAGTCACAGTGGATCTCAATTTGGTGGAAATACTAGATTGCCAGAATATGTAGGGCTTGATCATAACTTGATGAACTCTCTCTTAGAAGGCACAGATAGTGGGTTCTTTACTGGAGGCGTTCTGAGAAACACACGGTTTGCGGGAAATGTTGTGGATTCTGGTAATAATTTTGGCAGAATGATAAACATTTCAGCAAATGCATCTGATAACAACAATCAACGCATGAATCCTCTCAGCAATGTCATTCACTTGTTTACACAAAATCCCATGGGGATTCAAGGTGGAAGAAGTCATCCTAATCTAGTGTTACCAGGCATGGTAGGTATAAATCCACATACTGGCGATCAGGAAGGAAAAGACAGATTAACAAGGTATTTTCTTGGTGTTATCCATGCTGCAGGAGGGAACTCTATTGTTCAATCCCATCTCAGTTCTCAAATATCCACCCTAAGCCCCCCTTATTCGCTTGGACCATAATGCAGAAGCGTGTTTAAACTTTATAT
This sequence comes from Larix kaempferi, assembly GCA_027924585.1. Taxonomy (NCBI): domain Eukaryota; kingdom Viridiplantae; phylum Streptophyta; class Pinopsida; order Pinales; family Pinaceae; genus Larix; species Larix kaempferi. Next base: position 18,688,394 of record BSBM01000159.1, on the reverse strand, counting down.
ACTTCATGGTTGGGGCAGTAGTGCTGATTCTCAGGATGCACACGGGAATTTAAAAACATTCCCACATTGAAAATTATTGTATCCAGTTCATTGGAACTCATAAATTAGTCCACTTGGACAACCTATCTTATGTGTTGTAAGACCTTATTTCTTTACCCAAAAAGGATGAGGAATGAAGGTTCGGGTGAAAGGGCTTGGATGACTCTCCACCCTCATAATGGTTATGGTGATATTTACTGTCGATATTCAATAGTTATGCTTACATTAAATGCATATTCTAACCATTCATGTTTGTCTTCATTTCTATATTAAGGGAAGCATGGCCATTATTGAGTTGCTCGTCACTGCCGTGTGACTAAATGCAAATTTTAGTTGGGTTAGTTGGGATTTCAAATTAAAAATTATAGTGAGCAAATTTAATGGGTAGGTGGAACCTTATGAATTATTACTTGGAAAAACGCTGCCACCGACCATGTCTAAAGCACCATTAAAACATTCCTCTGCACATTCTATGGACTTGAGAAAGCATTAAAACAAGGATTCTGTCGGACACCACCTCATGGGAAACACATAACCAGGGAGACGCTAGCTTCAAACAAAATTGTACAGATATAAACAAAGTTCTATCTCAATTATTAAAGTACAACCAACTAAATTACTTTTAAATATTAATTAATATTAATCTAAAAAAAATAAAAACTCTCTTATAACTTTTTCGTATCATATTTTAAAAACTGTTATTATATATAACAAGGGAAAGTTGTGTTCCAGCATATTCCTTTCCAAAAAGAGGTCAGGAACAATAAGTTTCTGATAAGCAAAATAGAGGGGACATTGGGGACTAATGCATAAGATTTTGATAAGGAAAATAGAAGGCGATGGACTATTCAATAAGCCTCTGATATGTTGGCCGAGAAAAACATAAACGGTCAGGAACTAATGAATAAAGCCTCGATGCATGCCGAAATATTTCCAGTAAGTCCACCATAGTCAACTTTAGGGAATTGAATTCTTTGAGGTTGATTAGCCAATGTGTGAAACCTAGTTCTTAAAGGATGGGGTTGCTGGAAACCATGTGATCCACAACATTTCTCTTTGAAATATCCTTTGAATGGAAAGTCTACATAGCCGAGAGGTGATTGTAGATCACAATAGATGTTGGCTGCAATGGGAATCAAAATCACAAGTGGATTATGGAAATTTGCATGCTCCTTTGAAAAATCGAAGCAACAGACTATGGAGAGGAGAATGCACCTTTGGCGGATGGAAGGCCTTGGGTGATTTTTGAAGCTCATAATGGTGGCGGTGCATTGCATGGATTTGTCGGTGATCCCACAAGAGTGCCTTGGATTCTATGATCCCTCACTTGAAAAAGATGCTTGTAGAGTTGGATTCATTGCAGAGCTATCAGGGAAGTCTATCCGCAATGCATTTAAGACGAATTTTCTTCTCCGATGCCAAGGACAAGAGTGTTGGAAAAATGTAATTACGAGCTGATTGTGTATCTAGTTTGCGTTGGATCTATCAGTCACTTAGTCAGTATTTTTGTCAGTCTGCAGTGTCAGATAGTTAGTTAGTAAGTTTTCAACCAATACGGCACATGTCTCCTTGTATTTATGTAACCGCGTTTGTATCCCGCATGTAAAGAATTCTTAGGTAGAAATTAATTGCAGTCTTTAATGTAACTTAGTAGCTTCTAGGTGAAGCAATCTCAAGTTGGTGTTTATGCAACTCCTATATGTAGAAGAAGATAGTTGAAAAGCAGAGAGAGATGTGTGAGGGAAAAAGAGAAGAAGCGAAGAGCAAGAGTGAAATGAGAAGAAGCTCGTAGCTGTGAAATGTAATAAGAGCCCAAGCTCTGTAAGAAGTGAAATATCAAATTAAAATTCCATCTCTGTGTAATGCGACAAGTTGCTCAATTTTACTACCGTGATATATATAAGTCCATAGTTTTGTGTAATCATTCTCAAGAATGTTGAATGTTACATGTCGCACATATTCTCCAGATTTACTTGTATAAAAGTTGTTTACATTTACGGTCTGTAAAATAAATTAAGATTTCCAAATAGTTCACAGTGGTCAAAAGTTCTATTTTAATGAGGAGTAACTTCGCATAAGTTTCATTTTATAATCTAGTTCTTATGTCTAGTTCTGGGAAGTAAAAATGTGTTGATAAAGTTAAGAAGTTACGCAAATTATCAAAATCAAAAAGTCTGCGAAGTAAAGTATTTTACAAAGTAAAGAACTTCACATAAATGCGACATAAATTTATGCGAAGTTAATTTCTGTGAAGTTAATTTCCGCAAAGTTAATTTCTGTGAAGTTTAGTTCTGTGAAGTAAAGTGTTCCACAAGGATAGAAGTTTACTTTGCAAAGTAATTGCTCGGTGAAGCGAAGTCCAAAGCGAAGAAAAATAAAATATTAATTTACTGCGTAGTTCAATCTTCTTGACTGCGTGGTGTGCTTTTCCCTTGATATGGTATCAGAGCTTGGTTTACAGAGAGTATAAATTCTATTTACAAAAAAGGGAAAAGAAAGTTAAGAGTGGCTTCTACTTCTGGTAATTTGCAAACTCCAATCTTTTTAGGAAAAAATTATGAATATTGTTCTCTAACTATGAAATATTTGTTCAGAGGTCAAGACATATGGGAAGTAGTCCAAAATGGCTATGCAGAACTAGCATATATGACAACATACAACAATCTCACACAAGCTGAGAAGTATGTCCCAAGGGAATAGAGGAAGAAAGATGGAAAACATTATTCTACATACATCAAGCAACACATGAATCCATACTCCCAAGAATAGCAGTAGCAACTTCAACTAAGGAAGCATGGGACACACTGAAAACTTATTATCAAGGCTTGAACAAGGTAAGTAGTGCCAAACTACAAATTCTTAGAAGAGAATTTGAATCTCTGTCAATGAAAGATATAGAGTCAGTAGAATCATTTTATACTCGGGTTATTGATCTAATTAATCAAATAAAGTGTCATGGAGAAAATCTAAGTGACCAAAGATTTGTTGAAAAAGTTCTTAGAGCCCTTCCAAAGAAATTTGAATATTTGGTTGTAACCGTGGAGGAAAACAAAGATCTGTCCCAATTTACTATTGATGAGTTGCAAGCCTCACTCCTAAATCATGAACATAGAATCAGCAGATAAGATATATCATTAGAAGGTGCATTTGCAGCACAATCATCCATAAGTCATGGAAGAGGCAAGGGAAGATCAAACTCTAGAGGAAGATGAATAAGTTCTTTCAGAGGACGACGCAGCGGCAACCCTGCATATGTCACTAGTCGAGGTGAAAATCAAATCCCCAGTTAGCCAAGTGGACAGAGGTATGATAAATCAAAAATTCAACGTCATTACTGTAAGAATTTTGGACACTTCGCATATGAATGCAAGAAGAAGCAGGATGACCAAGGAAAACAAGGTCAATCATAGTCAAGCAACACCAACACTTCGCCCAGCTCAATTTTTTTAGCATGTGCATCTCCACTTGAATGCAATATTGTTCAAGAAAGTCCTTGAAGTGACATATGGTATTTAGACTTAGGCTGTATCAATCATATGACTAGTAATTTAAATCTACTTTCTAGTCTAGATAATTCAATTCAAACTGATGTCACACTTGGAAATAATATTCAAGTCACTGTTTTGGGTAAGGGTACTGTTGATATTCTAACCAAACAAGGGGAGAAGAAATTTATGCCTGATGTTTATTATGTTCAAGGTTTAAAGCATAATTTGATGAGCATTGGATGTAAGACTCAAAAAATTCATATAAATCTATAATAAGACAAAGAACCATCATGCAAATGAAAACATACACTAACAGTGGATATGATAATCTATAAACTCATATAAATCCCACTAACAAACAAAGAACAACATGCATAGAAGATATGACAAAAGAAAGTGGATCTAATCAATAATAACAGAAATTATACTATGAAAATTAAGGAGCCATACATGATTAAATGACCTAGCAGCTACCATTACCTTGACAGTTCCAAAGTGTGCAACTGAAGGTGGGGGGATGACTCTCCACCCAACCAACCCCCAACCAATGGATGAGACCCCTGAGCCCTTAACAATTAAACCTATGCCAGTTCTATATTGCTTTCCTCTTTCTTGGCTCCTCGAGAGCTCTCCTTCCAAAATTCCAAAATACCCGAAAGACCCCCCTCTCTTCTTCTTCTCCTCCTTTTATCTCCCCCTCTTCCCATTTTTCTTAATTGCTTTTAATGCAATTTGTTTTCCCTCATTTTTCTTTCATATTCCCCATTATATTATTTACCCCTTTTATTTATTATGTTACATTTCATTATATATTCTTTTTTTATTATTTTACTCATTTTTTATTATTATTTTACATGAGGGTTGTTACATTGGACAACTGATAGAAAAAAGGTTACACAGCCCATATGACAGGAAAGCATTGTCTGATCAAGGACATATATTCAAGCAACTGCTTAGTAGCTGGAGTGAAGATGATAAGCAATCACTTGTTTCCTTTGAGGATAAGGCCAAACATAAAATGAAAAAAATCTCAAGTTGTTCATGGAAGTTAGAATGGAAACTCAAAAATGGCATTCAAAGCAAAAAGTAAAGAAGCAGACATTCACTGCGACAAGGAAAAAAAAAGACAGTGACAAAGAAATGAAAGCATCATTTCGAACAGAATTAAAGGATGAATCCTGGTTGTGGCAATTCATATTTGGACATCTAAATTTTGGTGGGATGAAGCTACTGCACATGAAGAACATGGTGAAAGGATTGCCATTAATTGAAAATCCAGAGAGAATTTGTGAAGGCTATATTTTTGGCAAACAACACAGAGATACTTTTTGAGTCGGAAAGTCATATAGAGCTCGCACACCACTTGAAATTGTGCACTCTAATATTTTTGGACCAATGCAAACACCGTCCATAGGAGGTTGCGCTTACTCACATTTATTGATGATTTCACAAGAAAAACTTGGGCATATTTTCTAAGACATAAATCTGATGCGTTTGGTTGTTTTTAGCAGTTCAAGGCACTTGTGGAGAACGAAAGTGGTTACAGCATCAAGATATTAAGAATAGATATAGGTGGTGAGTATGTTTCAAATGATTTCTTAAACTTTTGTAAAAATCATGGCATACAGAGGCAATTTACTACGTGGTATGCACTGCAGCAAAATGGTATCGCAGAGAGGAAGAACATAACCATTATGGAGATCGCACGCAGTATGTTTCCAGCCATGCATCTGTCAAATGAATACTGGGTTGAGGTAGTGGAAACTGCTGTATGCATCATGAATCGATGTTTGGAGAAGAGTGTGAAGAACAAAGTTCCGTAGGAATCCTGGACAGGTATGAAACATAATGTTTCACATTTAAAAGTTTTTGGTTGTGTTGCATACGCACATGTTCCATATGAGCTGAGAAGGAAATTAGATAGAAAAGGACATAAATGTATCTTTGTTGGGTATTCTGAAGACACAAAAGCAAACAATTTGTATGATCCTGTTGCAAGAAAAGTTATTATCAGTCGAGATGTTCAATTTGTAGAAAATGAAGCATGGGATGGAATCGTAGAAAAGAATGTTAAAATTGCGTCTCATGTCAAACATGATGACATCGCAGAAGATGTGGTTGAGACTCTGCATGTGAATCAGGATCTCTTAGCTCCATCTACTCCCAGGACAACATGACATGTTTCAGCAAAAGGAAATCTGTCACAAGTCGTAGTTCAAGCTACTTCGACAAGCAAACCAAGAGTGCAGCAAAATCCGTCAAGCAGTTCGCGGAGTTCGACATCAACAACTCTGACAAAGACAAGAAGTATGCGTGAGATATATGAGACTGGTACACCCAATTCATTCTCATTTTTTGCATTATTTTCTCAAATTAATGATCCCTTAACATTTGAAGAAGGTATTGAAGATAAAGTTTGGGCACAAGCCATGGATGAAGAAATAGAATGCATAGAGAAGAATCAAACATGGGAACTAGTCGATGTTCCTAAGGACAAGGATGTGATAAGCGTCAAATGGATTTATAAGACCATGTTAGGATATTCCTATACTCCATCCTAGTCCCACCAGTATTTTGATCATTTACATTTTCAGTCATGCATGCACTTTTAGGGTTTTCATGCATTCTAGGGTTTGCATGCATCCCAGTCATCAGTCCAGCACCTATCCCTCAGTTAGCCTGCCCTCAGGAGCTTCTCACTATTCAGTTTTAGCCCTCAAATTGCTTAATGCGCCCTTCTTCCTTGATTTTAGGAAGCAACTCGCTCTTCTTCACCTACCAATCCAGTTGTCTTCAGTTTCCACTCAGTTACACTTAGTTACACTCAATTACACTTAGTTACAATCAGTTACAGTCAGTTACAGTCAATTACACTCAGTTACACCTACTAGACTTAGTTTGACTGATGGTTGACAGTTACTTGAGCATTGATGACTCCACTGATGATGATGAATACTTCCATTTGTGCTCCGATGATCATGAGGACACCTAGTTGTGCTCCGATGACACTCTATTGATCTCATGATCACTCTGAGAGGCTAATTCGAATTTCCACCTTAGGCATTTGAATCCTCTCTACCATTGTACTATTTATTTGTCCATATTGTGATTAATTAACTAGTGTGTGTGAAGTATTATTGCTTCTACCCGAGTTCTACTGTACCATATTATTTTGTTGCTCATTATACTGTATTGACCACTCTTCTTCTATTTTACTGCTTAATCATAATTACTCTTATGAGGTATACATCATCTCTTAGATCTGCTGTGAGGATTTTCACATGGTATCAGATCATGTTGAGAGTATTGTTTATTTCCATTCTTGAGAGTTTTTTGCAAGTTATTACCAAGATTTCAAGTGCAGCAATTTCTGCATGTTTGCAACAGTAGTAGTTGCAAATATTCTCTATTGTTTTTCCAAGTCTTCTACAGCTTCAATGTATGATTTTGAAGGAATCCCTCCTCTTTCTCTATTCAACTATGATGAATGGAAACCGAATATGATAGTACAATTAAAGAGCCATGATCTCTTTGATTGTTATTTTGAAAGAGAGTTTGAATCCTCTAAAGAGAAGATTGACTGGTTGAATACATGTGACATGTAGCTTGGAAGAATGATGCTTACTATTCCTAAGTACATATTGTACCCTTTCATTATTGATATTGAAAATCCAAAAGAGCTATGGGCTCACCTGGATGAAATATTGGCAAACAGAATGAAGGATTTGGTCCAAACCCCTTCAAAAGCAAGCAAAGTGATGCATTCGCTCCCCTTGATGGTCTCTCAGATCATGAACCAATATCATCTCATATTGAAGTTGTTGACAAAGAACTTGTAGATTCTCCACTCATGCTCCAAATTTCTTCTCTTTTTGTGCCATCTCACACTCTAGATATTGTAGAAGGTCCTAAATCCTCTCTTGCACCAGAGTTTGTTGCTTTGCATCATGATCACATGATTATTTCAGAGGTAAAATCAGCTATTGGAGGTAATGCATTTGCTTCTCTCGAGCAATCATCTCTTATTTACTACTATATGATCATTAATTCATGCTTTCAGAAGGTTATTAAAGAATATGGCCATTGCCACCTACTTGGGATAATTTCTCATGCATCTAATGGTTTTGATCTCACCTCTTATGGTTCAAAGGAGATCTCAAGAAACCATTGCCAATCGCTTGGGATAATTTCTCATGCATTTACTGGTTTTGATCTCACCTCTTATGGTTCAAAGGAGATTTCAAGAAACTATTCTTCAAGCCTTAAATCTGATTTGGATTTCAAGCAAACATTATTATTTGATGGTTCCTTTTGGCATGATCTCACCCATGATTGTTTGAAGGAGAAGACAAAAGACTATCTGCATATTCATGTTTTTGATCCTACCTCAGCTGATTCGAATCACAGGTTCAAGGATCACTCTCATACTTTTGGATTTGTTCTCATCACATTTGATCTGAAGAGCAAGTACAAGCACATGCTTGTTGAGCATGATCCACTTCTTCCCAAGAAGAAGATACCTCCAGACATGTGACCAAGCATCACACCTGCTTGAGTTAGGAGCATTTATTTTTTATGTGTTCCTTATAGTCTGTTTTGAGGGGGGGTATTTTTCCCATGAAATTTTCCCCACTTCCTTGGTTTATTGAATGTTATTATTCATTGTATTGGGTGACCTTTCGTCTTAGTTACCAAGGCCTAGGATGGATTAAGGGGGGGTGTTAGGATATTCCTATACTCCATCCTAGTCCCACCAGTATTTTGATCATTTACATTTTCAGTCATGCATGCACTTTTAGGGTTTGTATGCATTCTAGGGTTTGCATGCATTTTGCATGCATCCCAGTCATCAGTCCAGCACCTAGCCCTCAGTTAGCCAGCCACCATGAGATTCTCACTATTCAGTTTTAGCCCTCCAGTTGCTTAATGCGCCCTTCTTCCTTGATTTTAGGAAGCAACTTGCCCTTCTTCACCTACCAGTCCAGTTGTCTTCAGATTACACTCAGTTACACTTAGTTACACTCAATTACACTCAGTTACACTTAGTTACAATCAGTTACACTCAGTTACACTTAGTTACACTTAGTTACACTCAATTACACCTATGAGACTCAGTTTGACTGATGGTTGATAGATACTTGAACATTGATGACTCCACTGATGATGATGAAGACTTCCATTTGTGCTCCGATGATCATGAGGACACCTAGTTGTGCTCCGGTGACACTCTATTGATCTTATGATCACTCTAAGAGGCTAATTTGAATGGCCACCTTAGGCATTCGAATCCTCTCTACTATTGTACTATTTATTTGTCCATATTGTGATTAATTAACTAGTGTGTGTGAAGTATTATTGCTTCTATCCGAGTTCTACTATACCATATTATTCTGTTTCTCATTACACTGTATTGACCACTCTTCTTCTATTTTCCTACTTAATCATAATTACTCTTGTGAGGTATACATCATCTCTTAGATCTACTGTGAGGATTTTCACAGACCAAGCAATATGTTGATGGAAATGTGCAGAAGCACAAGGCAAGATTGGTAGCAAGAGGGTTCACACAGCAACCTGGCACAGACTTCAATGAAACTTTTACACCTGTAACACTAATGGACACTATCAGAACAATTTTGGCCATCGCAGCACATAATACATGTCCTGTTTACCAAATGGATGTTAATTTCTCATTGTTAAATGGTTATTTGGAGGAGGAAGTATATGTGGAGCAGACACAAGGCTACGAAGTCCCAGGAAAAGAACACAAATTATACAGGATGAAAAATGCACTCTATGGTTTGAAGCAAGCTGCTATAGCTTGGTACAATTGCATTGACACTTACCTCATACAGAATGGATTTCACAAAACTGAATGTGGGATAACACTGTACACAAAAACCAACAAGCAAGGTAATAAGCTAATTGTTTGCATGTATGTAGATGATTTAATATTTACTGGTGATTTTGGCATAGAGGAATTTAGACCAGTCATGGAAAGTGAATTTGAAATGACTAAGTTGGGGCTTATGAAGTATTTTTTGGGCATTGAAGTCCAACAGACTGAAAATGGTATATTTATATCTCAGTCGAAGTATGCAAGTGATGTCTTCAACATATTTAATATGATAAACTGTAAGACAGCTCCAACACCAGTGATAACATGCTTGAAATTAAGTAAGGATGATGATGGATCCAATGTAGATCCTACGTTGTTTAAAAGGCTTGTTGGTAGCGTTATGTATCTTACAGCAACAAGGCCAGATATCATGTATGGAGTCAGTTTAATCTCAATATTCATGGAGTCACCAAAAGAATCTCATTGGCAAGCAGGTAAAAGAATTCTGAGGTATGTAAGTGGAATAAAATATTTTGGTATTTTGTATTCAACCTCAAAAAATTTCAAACTCATTGGATACACTGGCAGTGACGATGGAGGAAGCATAGATGACTGAAAAAGAACATCTAGGAAAACATTTCATTTAGGAATAGGTGTTGTATCATGGGTTTCAAAGAAACAACCCATTGTAACTCTTTCTTCAGCAGAAGCAGAGTATGACGCAGCTACAAGCATTGCATGTCAAGACATTTGGATGCAGAGGATGTTAAGTGACTTGTCACAGAACCAACAAGAACCCACAACCATTTATTGCAACAACAATTCAGCTATCGTACTGTCAAATAATAATTTTCACCACAAGAGAACCAAGCACATCGACACAAGGTATCATTTTATCATAGAATTGATAAATAACAAAGAAATTTGTTTAGAGTTTTGCAGGTCTGAAGATCAGGTAGCAGATATTTTTACAAAACCATTGGCAAGGGATACATTCCAATATTTGCGAAGTTGTTTGGGAGTGACAAGTTCTGCACAATGAACTTTTTCATGCACAGAGCATGTTTCAACTCTGAAACATTTTATAAAATTTTATTTTTTGTTTAATGATCCCCATCTGCTCATATTTAAGGGGGAGTGTTGGACAAATGTAATTACAAGCTGATTGCGTATCTAGTCTACACATGCTCTGTTAGTCACTTAGTCAGTCTTTTTGTCAGTCTGCAATGTCAGACAGTTAGTCATTAAGTTTGCAACCAATTCAATGCACATCTCCTTGTAGTTATCTAACCGCATTTGTATTCCGCATTTAAAAAATTCTTAGGTAGATATTAATTGCAGTCATTAATGTAACTCAGTAGCTTCCAGGTGAAGCAATCTCAAGTCGGTCTTTATGCAACTCCTATATGTAGAACAAGATAATTGAAAAGTAGAGAGAGACGTGTGAGGGAAGAAGAGAAGAAGTGAAGAGCAAGTGTGAAAGGAGAAGAAGCTCATAGGTGTGAAATGTATTAAGAGCCCAAGATCT